>OX344723.1:2500-5000 GCA_947034835.1 Ballota nigra | reverse complement strand
GGGTTTAGGGTTTAGGGTTTAGGGTTTAGGGTTTAGGGTTTAGGGTTTAGGGTTTAGGGTTTAGGGTTTAGGGTTTAGGGTTTAGGGTTTAGGGTTTAGGGTTTAGGGGTTTAGGGTTTAGGGTTTAGGGTTTAGGGTTTAGGGTTTAGGGTTTAGGGTTTAGGGTTTAGGGTTTAGGGTTTAGGGTTTAGGGTTTAGGGTTTAGGGTTTAGGGTTTAGGGTTTAGGGTTTAGGGTTTAGGGTTTAGGGTTTAGGGTTTAGGGTTTAGGGTTTAGGGTTTAGGGTTTAGGGTTTAGGGTTTAGGGTTTAGGGTTTAGGGTTTAGGGTTTAGGGTTTAGGGTTTAGGGTTTAGGGTTTAGGGTTTAGGGTTTAGGGTTTAGGGTTTAGGGTTTAGGGTTTAGGGTTTAGGGTTTAGGGTTTAGGGTTTAGGGTTTAGGGTTTAGGGTTTAGGGTTTAGGGTTTAGGGTTTAGGGTTTAGGGTTTAGGGTTTAGGGTTTAGGGTTTAGGGTTTAGGGTTTAGGGTTTAGGGTTTAGGGTTTAGGGTTTAGGGTTTAGGGTTTAGGGTTTAGGGTTTAGGGTTTAGGGTTTAGGGTTTAGGGTTTAGGGTTTAGGGTTTAGGGTTTAGGGTTTAGGGTTTAGGGTTTAGGGTTTAGGGTTTAGGGTTTAGGGTTTAGGGTTTAGGGTTTAGGGTTTAGGGTTTAGGGTTTAGGGTTTAGGGTTTAGGGTTTAGGGTTTAGGGTTTAGGGTTTAGGGTTTAGGGTTTAGGGTTTAGGGTTTAGGGTTTAGGGTTTAGGGTTTAGGGTTTAGGGTTTAGGGTTTAGGGTTTAGGGTTTAGGGTTTAGGGTTTAGGGTTTAGGGTTTAGGGTTTAGGGTTTAGGGTTTAGGGTTTAGGGTTTAGGGTTTAGGGTTTAGGGTTTAGGGTTTAGGGTTTAGGGTTTAGGGTTTAGGGTTTAGGGTTTAGGGTTTAGGGTTTAGGGTTTAGGGTTTAGGGTTTAGGGTTTAGGGTTTAGGGTTTAGGGTTTAGGGTTTAGGGTTTAGGGTTTAGGGTTTAGGGTTTAGGGTTTAGGGTTTAGGGTTTAGGGTTTAGGGTTTAGGGTTTAGGGTTTAGGGTTTAGGGTTTAGGGTTTAGGGTTTAGGGTTTAGGGTTTAGGGTTTAGGGTTTAGGGTTTAGGGTTTAGGGTTTAGGGTTTAGGGTTTAGGGTTTAGGGTTTAGGGTTTAGGGTTTAGGGTTTAGGGTTTAGGGTTTAGGGTTTAGGGTTTAGGGTTTAGGGTTTAGGGTTTAGGGTTTAGGGTTTAGGGTTTAGGGTTTAGGGTTTAGGGTTTAGGGTTTAGGGTTTAGGGTTTAGGGTTTAGGGTTTAGGGTTTAGGGTTTAGGGTTTAGGGTTTAGGGTTTAGGGTTTAGGGTTTAGGGTTTAGGGTTTAGGGTTTAGGGTTTAGGGTTTAGGGTTTAGGGTTTAGGGTTTAGGGTTTAGGGTTTAGGGTTTAGGGTTTAGGGTTTAGGGTTTAGGGTTTAGGGTTTAGGGTTTAGGGTTTAGGGTTTAGGGTTTAGGGTTTAGGGTTTAGGGTTTAGGGTTTAGGGTTTAGGGTTTAGGGTTTAGGGTTTAGGGTTTAGGGTTTAGGGTTTAGGGTTTAGGGTTTAGGGTTTAGGGTTTAGGGTTTAGGGTTTAGGGTTTAGGGTTTAGGGTTTAGGGTTTAGGGTTTAGGGTTTAGGGTTTAGGGTTTAGGGTTTAGGGTTTAGGGTTTAGGGTTTAGGGTTTAGGGTTTAGGGTTTAGGGTTTAGGGTTTAGGGTTTAGGGTTTAGGGTTTAGGGTTTAGGGTTTAGGGTTTAGGGTTTAGGGTTTAGGGTTTAGGGTTTAGGGTTTAGGGTTTAGGGTTTAGGGTTTAGGGTTTAGGGTTTAGGGTTTAGGGTTTAGGGTTTAGGGTTTAGGGTTTAGGGTTTAGGGTTTAGGGTTTAGGGTTTAGGGTTTAGGGTTTAGGGTTTAGGGTTTAGGGTTTAGGGTTTAGGGTTTAGGGTTTAGGGTTTAGGGTTTAGGGTTTAGGGTTTAGGGTTTAGGGTTTAGGGTTTAGGGTTTAGGGTTTAGGGTTTAGGGTTTAGGGTTTAGGGTTTAGGGTTTAGGGTTTAGGGTTTAGGGTTTAGGGTTTAGGGTTTAGGGTTTAGGGTTTAGGGTTTAGGGTTTAGGGTTTAGGGTTTAGGGTTTAGGGTTTAGGGTTTAGGGTTTAGGGTTTAGGGTTTAGGGTTTAGGGTTTAGGGTTTAGGGTTTAGGGTTTAGGGTTTAGGGTTTAGGGTTTAGGGTTTAGGGTTTAGGGTTTAGGGTTTAGGGTTTAGGGTTTAGGGTTTAGGGTTTAGGGTTTAGGGTTTAGGGTTTAGGGTTTAGGGTTTAGGGTTTAGGGTTTAGGGTTTAGGGTTTAGGGTTTAGGGTTTAGGGTTTAGGGTTTAGGGTTTAGGGTTTAGGGTTTAGGGTTTAGGGTTTAGGGTTTAGGGTTTAGGGTTTAGGGTTTA
>OX344722.1:131189872-131197189 GCA_947034835.1 Ballota nigra | reverse complement strand
AACCCTAACCCTAAACCCTAAACCCTAACCCTAAACCCCTACACCCTAAACCCTAAACCCTAACCCTCTAACCCTCAACCCAACACCCAAACCCTAAACCCTAAACCCTAAACCCTCAACCCTAACCCCTCAACCCTACAACCCCCACCCCCTAAACCCTAAACCCTAAACCCTAAACCCTAACCCCTAAACCCCTAAACCCTAAACCCTAAACCCTAAACCCTAAACCCTAAACCCTAAACCCTAAACCCTAAACCCTAAACCCTAAACCCTAAACCCTAAACCCTAAACCCTAAACCCTAAACCCTAAACCCTAAACCCTAAACCCTAAACCCTAAACCCTAAACCCTAAACCCTAAACCCTAAACCCTAAACCCTAAACCCTAAACCCTAAACCCTAAACCCTAACCCTAAACCCTAAACCCTAAACCCTAAACCCTAAACCCTAAACCCTAAACCCTAAACCCTAAACCCTAAACCCTAAACCCTAAACCCTAAACCCTAAACCCTAAACCCTAAACCCTAAACCCTAAACCCTAAACCCTAAACCCTAAACCCTAAACCCTAAACCCTAAACCCTAAACCCTAAACCCTAAACCCTAAACCCTAAACCCTAAACCCTAAACCCTAAACCCTAAACCCTAAACCCTAAACCCTAAACCCTAAACCCTAAACCCTAAACCCTAAACCCTAAACCCTAAACCCTAAACCCTAAACCCTAAACCCTAAACCCTAAACCCTAAACCCTAAACCCTAAACCCTAAACCCTAAACCCTAAACCCTAACCACCCTAAACCCTAAACCCTAAACCCTAAACCCTAAACCCTAAACCCTAAACCCTAAACCCTAAACCCTAAACCCTAAACCCTAAACCCTAAACCCTAAACCCTAAACCCTAAACCCTAAACCCTAAACCCTAAACCCTAAACCCTAAACCCTAAACCCTAAACCCTAAACCCTAAACCCTAAACCCTAAACCCTAAACCCTAAACCCTAAACCCTAAACCCTAAACCCTAAACCCTAAACCCTAAACCCTAAACCCTAAACCCTAAACCCTAAACCCTAAACCCTAAACCCTAAACCCTAAACCCTAAACCCTAAACCCTAAACCCTAAACCCTAAACCCTAAACCCTAAACCCTAAACCCTAAACCCTAAACCCTAAACCCTAAACCCTAAACCCTAAACCCTAAACCCTAAACCCTAAACCCTAAACCCTAAACCCTAAACCCTAAACCCTAAACCCTAAACCCTAAACCCTAAACCCTAAACCCTAAACCCTAAACCCTAAACCCTAAACCCTAAACCCTAAACCCTAAACCCTAAACCCTAAACCCTAAACCCTAAACCCTAAACCCTAAACCCTAAACCCTAAACCCTAAACCCTAAACCCTAAACCCTAAACCCTAAACCCTAAACCCTAAACCCTAAACCCTAAACCCTAAACCCTAAACCCTAAACCCTAAACCCTAAACCCTAAACCCTAAACCCTAAACCCTAAACCCTAAACCCTAAACCCTAAACCCCTAAAACCCAAACCCCTAAAACCCAAACCCCAAACCCCAAACCCCAACCCCCAAAACCCCAAAACCCCAAAACCCCAAACCCCAAACCCCCAAACCCCAAACCCCAAAACCCCAAAACCCCAAAACCCCAAAACCCCACAACCCCAAACCCCAAAACCCAAAACCCCCAAACCCCAAACCCCAAACCCCAAACCCCAAACCCCAAACCCCCAAACCCCCAACCCCCCAACCCTAACCCCTAAACCCCTAAACCCCAACCCCCAACCCCCAAACCCCAAACCCCAAACCCCAAACCCCAAACCCCAAACCCCAAACCCCAAAACCCCAAAACCCCAAAACCCCAAACCCCAAACCCCAAAACCCCAAACCCCGAAACCCCAAACCCCAAACCCCAAAACCCAAAACCCCAAAACCCCAAAACCCCGAAACCCCGAAACCCCGAAACCCCGAAACCCCGAAACCCCGAAACCCCGAAACCCCGAAACCCCTAACCCCAAAACCCCTAACCCTAAACCCCTAAACCCTAAACCCCTAAACCCTAAACCCTAAACCCCTAAACCCTAAACCCCTAACCCCTAAACCCTAACCCCTAACCCTAAACCCTAAACCCTAAACCCTAAACCCTAAACCCTAAACCCTAAACCCCAAACCCCAACCCCTAAACCCTAAACCCTAAACCCTAAACCCTCTTCGCGAACCCGGCCCCCATCCCCCCCTTTAGGTTTTTTACAAAAATTTAATTTTCAAAAAATTTCACAAAAACCTATTCCGTTTGAATTTCTTTTTACGTGGCATGATATTTGGAGGATGAAGCACTAGAAAAAGGGGTTTGGTGATATTCGCCCTCTTCGCGAACCCGGCCCCCATCCCCCCCTTTAGGTTTTTTACAAAAATTTAATTTTCAAAAAATTCCACAAAAACCTACTCCGTTTGAATTTCTTTTTACGTGGCATAATATTTGGAGGATGAAGCACTAGAAAAAGGGGTTTGGTGATATTCGCCTTCTTCGCGAACCCGGCCCCCATCCCCCCCCTTAGGTTTTCTACAAAAATTTAATTTTAAAAAAATTCCACAAAATCCTACTCCATTTGAATTTCTTTTTACGTGACATGATATTTGGAGGATGAAGCACTAGAAAAAGGGGTTTGGTGATATTCGCCCTCTTCGCGCACCCGGCCCCCATCCCCCCCTTTAGGTTTTCTACAAAAATTTAATTTTCAAAAAATTCCACAAAATCCTACTCCATTTGAATTTCTTTTTACTTGACATGATATTTGGAGGATGAAGCACTAGAAAAAGGGGTTTGGTGATATTCGCCCTCTTTGCGAACCCGGCCCCCATCCCCCCCTTTAGGTTTTTTACAAAAATTTAATTTTCAAAAAATTCCACAAAAACCTACTCCGTTTGAATTTCTTTTTACGTGGCATGATATTTGGAGGATGAAGCACTAGAAAAAGGGGTTTAGTGATATTCGCCCTCTTCATGAACCCGGCCCCCATCCCCCCCTTTAGGTTTTTTACAAAAATTTAATTTTCAAAAAATTCCACAAAAACCTACTCCGTTTGAATTTCTTTTTACGTGGTATGATATTTGGAGGATGAAGCACTAGAAAAAGGGGTTTGGTGATATTCGCCCTCTTCGCGAACCCGGCCCCCATCCCCCCCTTTAGGTTTTCTACAAAAATTTAATTTTCAAAAAATTCCACAAAATCCTACTCCATTTGAATTTCTTTTTACGTGACATAATATTTGGAGGATGAAGCACTATAAAAAGGGGTTTGGTGATATTCACCCTCTTCGCGAACCCGGCCCCCATCCCCCCCCCCCTTTAGGTTTTTTACAAAAATTTAATTTTCCAAAAATTTCACAAAAACCTACTCCGTTTGAATTTCTTTTTACGTGGCATGATATTTGGAGGATGAAGCACTAGAAAAAGGGGTTTGGTGATATTCGCCCTCTTCGCGAACCCGGCCCCCGGCCCCCATCCCCCCCTTTAGATTTTTTACAAAAAATTAATTTTCAAAAAATTCCACAAAAACCTACTCCGTTTGAATTTCTTTTTACGTGGTATGATATTTGGAGGATGAAGCACTAGAAAAAGGGGTTTGGTGATATTCGCCCTCTTCGCGAACCCGGCCCCCATCCCCCCCCCCTTTTGGTTTTCTACAAAAATTTAATTTTCAAAAAATTCCACAAAATCCTACTCCATTTGAATTTCTTTTTACGTGACATGATATTTGGAGGATGAAGCACTAGAAAAAGGGGTTTGGTGATATTCGCCCTCTTCGCGAACCCGGCCCCCATCCCCCCCTTTAGGTTTTTTACAAAAATTTAATTTTCAAAAAATTCCACAAAAACCTACTCTGTTTGAATTTCTTTTTACGTGGCATGATATTTGGAGGATGAAGCACTAGAAAAAGGGGTTTGGTGATATTCGCCCTCTTCGCGAACCCGGCCCCCATCCCCCCCTTTAGGTTTTTTACAAAAATTTAATTTTCAAAAAATTCCACAAAAACCTACTCCGTTTGAATTTCTTTTTACGTGGCATGATATTTGGAGGATGAAGCACTAGAAAAAAGGGTTTGGTGATATTCGCCCTCTTCGCGAACCCGGCCCCCATCCCCCCCTTTAGGTTTTTTACAAAAATTTAATTTTCAAAAAATTCCACAAAAACCTACTCCGTTTGAATTTCTTTTTACGCAGCATGATATTTGGAGGATGAAGCACTAGAAAAAGGGGTTTGGTGATATTCGCCCTCTTCGCGAACCCGGCCCCCAACCCCCCCGGTAGGTTTTTTACAAAAAATTAATTTTCAAAAAATTCAACAGAAACCTACTCCGTTTGAATTTCTTTTTACGTGGCAAATATCTGGAGAATGAAGCACTAGAACAAGGGGTTTGGTGATATTCGCCCTCTTCGCGAACCCGGTCCCCATCCCCCCCTTTAGGTTTTTTACAAAAATTTAATTTTAAAAAAATTCCACAAAAACCTACTCCGTTTGAATTTCTTTTTCCGTGGCATGATATTTGGAGGATAAAACACTAGAAAAAGGGGTTTGATGATATTCGCCCTCTTCGCGACCCCCCCCCCCCCCCTTTCCCCCTGTTAATCGTTTTGGATTCACAAGAAAACTTGTTTCCGGGAATCGGAATATGAAAGCAATAAGAATGAAATTGAAATCACACAAGAACACCAGATTTACGTGGTTCGGAGATGAATACTCCTACGTCCACGGGATCCGAGAGGATATCTTTTCACTAAGATGAGAATTGGAAGTTACAAGTTACAATCACACTCAATCTCACAGTGTTTGCGCTAAAAAATGATGATCTTGCTTCTCTCAGCTGAGAAGCCCCTTTTATAGATACAGAGATTGAAAACGAACCCTAGATTCGATTCAGTTGTAACAAACTCAAAGTAAAGGTAGTTATCCAGCTGGCTAACGACTTCAATAACCGCCATAGTTGATTCAGTTAGAACCGCCTTCGAATTAGCTCCAATTTGGTGTACTTTGCGAATATCGGACTTCAGGATCAGATGACAAGACCTCCTCTGGCTCTGGTCACTTTCACCAGATGACTTCTGGTCCCAGACCTCATCTGATAGACCTCCTCTGATGTTTCATCTACCAGACTTGTCTGACCAGACCTCACCTGATGGACCTCCTCTAATAGCTCTTCTGCCTGACTTATCTGGTCAGTCTTCTTTGGTCAACCTCATCTGGTCCATCTCCTCTGGTACCCCAAATTTACCAATTCTCACGGCTAACACTTTCCCAACTTAGCCTCCTATTGAATTAAGCTCAGCAGACTCCATACTTCACATATGACCCTTCACAATTCTCCACCTCAGATGAGAAGTATCAATTCTCTCCTCTTTTCTTCCTTGCTCCAGCTTGGGCCTAAGGAACATCCCATACACTCATCTTTACCAATTCAACACAGAATTTGAATTTCGTCCCTGGTAAAGACTTTGTACACATATCTGCAGCATTGTCCTCTGTAGATATCTTCTGGATGAGAACCACTCCTTTGTCAATGATTTCCCTTACAAAATGCAACCTTACATCAATATGCTTTGATCTCTCATGGAATACTTGATGTTTAACCAGATGAACTGCACTCTGATTATCACAATGAATGACCACAACCCTTTGGTTTATCCGAAAATCCTTGATAATGCCTTTCAACCACAAAACCTCCTTAACAGCCTCAGACACTGCAACAAACTCTGCTTCTGTAGTAGACAATGTAGCTCCACTCTGCAGAACAGATCTCCAGCTTACAGCAGTATTGTAAAGTGTAAAGATATAACCTGTTAAAGATCTTCTGGTATCCAGATTAGCAGCAAAATCAGAATCTACAAACCCTAAACCCTAAACCCTAAACCCTAAACCCTAAACCCTAAACCCTAAACCCTAAACCCTAAACCCTAAACCCTAAACCCTAAACCCCCTAAACCCCAAACCCCAAACCCCAAACCCCAACCCCTAAACCCTAAACCCTAAACCCTAAACCCTAAACCCCTAAACCCCTAAACCCCTAAACCCTAAACCCTAAACCCTAAACCCATCTTCCTTCGTCGCCTCATTACTGGTCACATTCCTGTTGATACCCGTCTCTTTTCTTGGAGCATTCATATTCCTTCGAAATGCCATTGTTGCCCTGATAACCCTAAGATTGAAACCGTATCCCACCTTTTCCTCTTGAGTCCGGTCGCTCGGTCAGTGTGGTTGTACTTTGCATCATGGTTTGATTGTGCACTTCCACACACCACTCACATTGCACGTTTCATTGCATTCTGGAGACATCTCATTCCATTTGCACACACTGCACATATATGCTTTTTAATCCCTTGCTTGGTTCTCTGGTTCATTTGGGCGGAGAGGAATAGTCACAAGCACCGTGATATTCCTTTCCTTGCTTCTCATATTATATGGCAGGTGATTCAGCACCTGCGTCTTCTGGTTAGTGCGGGGAAGATCCGCCCCGTCCACTGGCGGGGATGCTCTCCGCCCGTTGATTTTATGCCCGTTGGATCGCCGCCTGTCCCTAGGCAGATCAAAACGGTCCTTGTTTGTTGGCTTCTTCCCCCTGATCCTTGGATTAAGCTCAACACCGATGGCTCTTTCGATCACCTCACGGGAGTTGCATCTGGTGGTGGGCTGATTCGGGATCACCTTGGTGACCTCTTGCTGGCCTTTCACACGCCTTTGGAGGCTACTTCCAGCTTTGATGCCGAGCTTCAGGCCCTTCTCCATGGCCTGCATTTGGCTAGGAGGTTCGATGCCCCGATATGGATTGAGTTAGATGCCCTGGTGGTGGTTCGTTTACTGCAGACAGACCGCTCTGGCCCTTGGCAGACTCAGCACACTCTTGTTCGCATACGCACTTTGATGACTCAGGTGCAGACCCGGATTACTCACATTTTCAGGGAGGGTAACCGTCCAGCAGATTACATGGCTAGGCTGGGCATGGATTCGCACGCTCTCCATCTTGTGCACGCTCAGTCGGCGCCGAGACATTTCATGACACTTGTTCGTATGGACCAGATTGGGTACCCCACCTTTAGATTTAGATGATTTACTTGTTTTACTTGTTTCCTGCATGTATTCTAGCTTTCAGTTACGCATTACAGTATAGGTCTCTATTTTGCTGCGATGCACAGCCTGTTGTGCTCTGTTTTCTGCTCTGATGCGATGCACAGCCTGTTGTGCCCGTACTATATGTTTGTATTTTACGTTGTAGACATACTTATATTTTTCTTATATATTTGATGGGCCCTAAGGGGTG